>CM024724.1:20635326-20682826 GCA_014182545.1 Eucalyptus globulus
GGCTTAAGATAGCACCATTTTGCTCAAAAATACTTCTTTTCTCCATCTTTATATGCTGAAAACAACACAAAGAGCTAATCCCATAAACTTATCGTAAAAAAGTCTTGTGAAACCATGAAAGATATGGTACTGCCTTCAACAATGACGAACTCCTCTGGCATATCTCCTCACGGAAGAATATCCATGTAGTAAGAAGAAATTTCAGAATAGCAATATTTCTGTTATACCAGTAAATTGTTAAGACGTACTAAAGTTGATAATTACTTAAAATAGAAGAGTTTGATTTGATTTTTTCTAGTAATTTAACCAAAGCTAGAGTTTTATAATAATTAAACACCATCGATCTTTCCTTGCACTTTAGTGTAATACTCATGAAATCATTCACTTGCGAGTATCGTTGTAGCAACATAGTGCAGAATCACTCTACGTTAGATTTGCTTATTTGTATAGGTATTTTCAGTTTTTGCCTTATACAAAACACAATGCACCTGACGTACACTCCAACAAATCAACACATGCACTTATGCATCTGCGCATACCCCTCCCTGGGGAGCAGGCGCAGTGGGGTGGAGAGAGAGAGCGACTGACCTCAACTGATAAGTCGAGCATGACATGTCACCTAAAGGTTTCCTCGTTTTTTTTTTTGTCATACCATGACATGTCATCCAAGATCATCGTCCTGTTTACGTGTCACTTGTACCGTGTGCCGCTTGTTATAGATGAAGCCAAATATTTGTTTTTAGGGGCTTTTTGTCTTTTCTATTAGATTTCCCGTTAGGTTAAAAGTGGTATCTTTATATTAACGATGGCAAGACCCTAGCCGTCAAGACGCTGAAAAAGAAATAGAGAAGCAAGAAAAAAAGAGAGAAGAAAAAAGTGAGTTTTTTCTGATGAGGGTTCTCAATCTTCTTTTATGCTCGATCTTGAGAAAGATCATCATTGTATTCCAACTTTTTTTTGAAGTCTAGTGGATTCGCAGAGTGCCTCTCAGTGCGGAAATGTAGCCTAGGTTTGGGTGAACTTTGATAACAAATTTTCTGGCGTGTTAATCTGATTCCGCTCTTTTATTACTATATTCCGTCCGGTGAATTGTTTGCGAGCGTTATTTTCTGAATCGACGTGCGATTTCGTAAATAACCGGTATCGTAGCCTTGGTTGGCTAATCGAGAACATCGAGGGGTTTTCGGTGACGTTCGATTGAAAGCAAACAGGACGATAAAAGATGAAATCAGAATCGATAAGTTCAATGAGAGGATTTCGGATAGTGGAAACTACAAATAGAGGATTATCTTTATCAAAAAGATCTCTATGCACCACTTGAGGGTTGGAAACCCCGAGATGGCGGAAGTGGATCCGACAGCAGAAGCTAGATGGAAAATTCTTGATTGAAAGGCATTAGGTGCGATCGTCCTAGGGTTGACGAAAAGACAGGTACCACATCGCGAAAGTAAAAACTGCAAAGAAGCCATGGATATTCTAACGAATATTTTTGAGAAGCCGTTTACATTAAATCATGTATTTTTGCTGAAGAAACCGGTTAATATGAAGTTATCCGACAGAGGTTCCGTGGTAGAGCATATTAATAGTTTCACGCAGGTCACGGGTCAATTGAATCCGTAGGCATAAATTTAGACATGAAGCTTCAAACTTTATTATTTTTATGTTCTCTTCTAGAAAGCTACAATACCGTAGGGAATTTTCAGCACCATGAAGAATGATTTAACTCTTGATGATGCTGTGAGTAGTATCATGGATGAAGAGATGCGAAGGAAAGTCTCGGAGTGGAGATAATTTTTCAGCATCTACATCTTCAACGGCACTCCGCGGTGGAGAACAGTGGAAGAAGTAAAAGTAGAGGAAATTTCAGCGGGCGTGGTAGATCACAATAAAGGGGTGGAAGACAGGTTGCAAAAGATGAGTGTTGGTTTTGTCACAAAACCGACACCTCGGAGGTTTCAAAGTGAAGCCTACAAAAAGAAGCAACAAGATGAGAATCAATGAGCTAATATGGTTAGCGATGAATCTTTGCTAGATAACTTGTGTTTGTCTCAAGGTTTGACTTAACAACAGATAAATGGTTTATTGATTCTGGTGCTTTTTTCATTGCACCTATAAAGAGACATATTTGATGATTATACCAGTGGAGATTTCAGACAAGTGGTTGTGGGAAACGGCCACATGTGTCCTATTGTTGGGAAAGGAACTGTGATTGTGAACATCTTAGGTGGAGGACGTCTAATTTTGCGTGAAACTAGGCATATTTCGGAATTAAAGAAAAATCTGATTTCAACTAGTAAACTTGACCAAGAAGGTTTGGTAATAACCTTTGGCTGCGGAGAGTGGAAGATAACCTCGGGGTAAGAGTAGTAGCAAAGGGAAAGCGTACGGTACGGGTACACTTTACCTTCTCGAAGGAGACAATATCGTTGATATGGTTGCAACTACAATGGCTACATGTAATTTATCTACTCTTGGCATTATTGTTTGGGACATCTTGGTGAAAATGTGTAAAGCAGTTACACTCGAGAAAATTACTCCCCAGGTTTGCAAAAAGTTGAGTTAGATTTTTGTAAGAGTTGCATTTATGGAAAACATAAGGTTGTTAGTTTTCAATTGAATGGACCCACAAAATAAAGGCCAAAAGCTAGAGTTGGTTCATACCGATGTATGGGACCCGCTTTCGTAGAACTCTCTTATGGTGGTAAGAGATGTTTTGTCACCTTCATTGATGATGTAACAAGGAAGACTTGGGTCTATGCTCTTAAAGAAAATCAGAAGTATTCGGGATGTTTAGAATGTGAAGACCATGGTAGAAAAGAAATGGGCTATCGATTAAAGCTGGAAATCCGATACGGTGGAGAATACATAAGTAAGGAATTTGCAGAATATCTCGAGTGAGAAGGCATACACGGTTAAAGACTGTTCTTATAACTTCTCAAGAGAACGGTGTAGCTGAAAGGATGAACATGACTATTCTAGAACGTGCGAGATGCATGTGTGACTATATGCGGGTCTCTCGCTACACTTATGGGCTGTCACAGTTGATGCATTTATTTATCTTATCAACGAAGTCCATCTAGTGTGTTGGATGAAGAAATACCACAAGAGCGATGGTAAGGTAAAAAGATTAATTATTCACATCTAAAGGTATTTGGTTGTATTGCATATGCTTTGATTGATAGGGAGGATAGGAAAAAGCTTGATGCTAAGTCCCGAGAAGTGCATCTTTATCGGATACGGTGGCGACGAGTATGGCTATAGGCTTTGGGATTATGAGAATAACAAAGTCATCCGCAGCCGCAATGTCATATTCCATGAAGAAAAGATGTACAAGGATCGTCGACGAGAGACAGAGCATGAGAGAAGGTAGTACAACCGGAATATGTTGAATTAGACACAATGCCCGTGAAGATGTTTCAAAGATCAAAGTTCACCCGAAAGAGAGGTTCAAGATGAGCCTGTTATTAGTGAAGAGGTAGTTCAAGAAGAACGCAATAATTTGGAGCAAATGAATGACCCTCGAAGTACTTGTCTTGAGAAGGTCTACACGTGTGAGAAAGCCAAAGGTAATTTTGATCCATAAGCTAATACTATTCTAAGCCATGTCTTATATACGGGTCGGGAGAACCTGGGAGACTTACAATGAGGCAAAGGCGGACACGTCTCACTTGCGGTGGGAGTGTGCTATGAAAGATGAGATGAGCTCGTTACTTGGAACAAAACTTGGGAGTTGACTAAGTTGCCCACAAAAAAAAACTTTATTAAACAAATGGGTGTACATGGTTAAGAATGAAGCCAGAGTATTAGATACAGGCGAGATTTGTAGTCAAGGGCTTTTCTCAAAAAGAAGGGATCGACTACTCCGAGATATTTTCACCTGTAGTGAAAATAACATCAATTAGAGTTCTGCTAAGTATAGTTGCATGGAGGATCTTCATCTTGAGCAGTTAAACGTAAAAACAACGTTTTTACACGATGACTTAGATGAAAATTATACATGGCACAATCTAAGGGTTTTGAAGTCAAAGGTAAGGAGCACATGGTATGTCGCTTGAAGAAAAGCTTGTATGGCTTGAAATAAGCTCCTTGTGTAATGGTACTTAAAATTTGATGGTTTCATGCAAGAAAAAGGATTTGCACACTGTGAGTTTGATCACTATGTTTATTTTCGCAAATATGATGATGGTGACATTGTGTATCTCTCTTTATATGTGGATGACATGCTAGTGGCTAGTTCCAATATGAAGAGAATCGTAGAAGTGAAAAAGATGTTATCATTACAGTTTGCTATGAAATACTTGGGAGAGGCCAAGAATATTTTAGGCATGAAAATCATCGGGATAGGAAAAATAAGAAATTATGGTTGTCGCGGGAAGACTATGTGAACAAGGTGTTAAAGAGATTTAACATGGATAAGGCAAAACTGGTTTTGCAACTCCTCTAGCGAGTCACTTCAAACTTTCTAAGGATATGTGTCTAAACACTCGAGCTTTGAAAGATGAGATGGCGGTAGTTCCATATGCATCAGCAGTGGGAGTTTAATGTATGCCATGGTGAGCACGAGACCGGACATTGCACAAGCTTGTGGGAGTTGTGAGTCGATATATGCGAGAGCCCGAGGCGAGAGCATTGGAATGCAGTAAAATGGATATTGAGATATCTAAAGGTACTTCCAATTACTCACTTTGTTATGGTGGTACATCTCTAGAGTTAGGATTATGTAGATGCATATTATTCGGGTGATCGGGATAGTGGTAAGAGTACCACCGATATGTCTTTACGGTTGCGGTACGGCGTGTGAGTTGGGTATCTCAATTACAAAAAGTAGCGGTTTTATCGACAACGAGGCAGAATATGTAGGGATTACTGAGAAGCCTCCAAGGAAATCATGTGGTTACAAGATTATATGGAGGAGTTACATCGAAAACAGCCAGTCAATACACTTTGGAGTAATAGTCAAAGTGCGTGCACTTAGCAAAGAATGCAGCTTATCACTCAAGAACTAGACATATCAAGAAGCGTTATCACTTTATCGGTCAGCATTGAAAGATAATGAGTTAAAGTTACAAAAGATTGATGGCTCAAAGAATCCAGGCGACATGATGACGAAGGTAGTAGACAGAGAGAAGCATATTTTCTATACTACTACCTATGGTATTACTCCATGTTGATTGATGAGGAGTATCGCAGAGGCACAAGTTTTCAACTACTATTTTTTGAAGAAGATGGATACAAAGTTGCTTGGTGCTTGGTATATTTGTCTTCAAGTGAGAGATTGTTATAGATGAAGCCAAATATTTATTTTTAGGGGTTTTTTTCTTTTCTATTAGATTTCCTTTTAGGTTAAAAGTTGTATCTTTATATTAGCGGTGGCAAGACTCTAGCCGTCAAGACGCTGGAAAAGGAAATAGAGAAGCAAGAAAAAGAGAGAAGAGAAAAGTGTGTTTTTTTCTTGATGAGGGTTCTCAATCTCTTTGTACTTTGATCTTGAGAGAAGATCATTGTTGTATTCAAACTTTTTCTGAAGTCTAGTGGATTCGCGAGTGCCTCTGCGCGGAAACGTAGCCCGGGTTTGGGTGAACTTCAATAACATATTTTCTGGCATATTCATCTGATTCTGCTCTTTTATTACTATATTTTTATCTGGTGAATTGTTTGCGGCGTTAATTTTCTGGAATCGACGTGCGATTTCATAACACTGCTAACCTTGTTGGTTCAAAAGTATCTTCGAGTGTAGCCACCACTATTACATATAGGTGCAAAATCACAATACATTAGCTTGTTTTGTTTACTAGCATTGGCAGCTTTTGCATTATACAAACACAATGCGCCCCACATACACTAACAAATCAACACATGCACTTATGAGTGCACGCGCACCCTGGGGAGAGAGAGAGAGAGAGAGAGAGAGAGATGAAATCGGGAAGTGAGGAGTCATCCGTGCTGTCGTCGTCTTTTCTGTTTCACTTTTGTACGGTCTTCGTCTGAGCTTTCATTACCTTTCTCATCCTTGCTGTCGTCGTCTTTTTCTGTTTCACTTGTACGGTCTTCCTTCGAGCTTTCATTATCTTTTGGTATGGCGATCGCTATTAAATATAGGTGCAAAATCACAATATATTAGCATTTGCAGCTTTTGCATTATAAAAACACATTGCAGGACGCTGGTAGGAGGATCACGGGCTCGAGCACCGAGAAGCCGAGAGGAGTGGTTTATGACCAGTCCTCTATTATCTAAGTAAATAACTCATGATCTCCGAAAGTAGAGGCTTCGATCATCCACGGAGAGGGATTTTTCGGCAACAAAAAACCTTTTCTCCCCAACTGAACCAAGGGGATAGACCTCGTTATGGCCGATGTGATTACCAACCAAGGGCAAAAAAGGGACTCCGTGCCTTGCGAACTCTACTAAAGTTGGTAATTATCTTCATGGTCTACCCACCGCTATTATATGTAGGTGCAAAGTCACCGTATATTAGCTTGTTTTGTTTATAAGCATTTGCAGTTTTGCATTATAAAAACACAAAGCACCCATATCAATCACACACACACCCCACAATCGCTGAAGAGGTTTGGGGGTGGGGAGGGAGAGAGAGACCTGATTTTCCACATCGAGAGATCGGTCAAAATTTCTTCCTCTCGTGGTCGTTTCTTCATAGCCATGCCCAACCTCATGGAACAATCCTGGATCTAGCGACTTGTCATCTCGATTCAAAGGCCCCCATTGTCCCATATAATTTCAAATCCGCATTTTTTTACAATTGCAACAGCGGATGCTTTAATGCCTAACTGGAAAGAACTCGAGTCCTTTGGACCAAAAGGGTCTCGTCCCCATAGGCCCGTTCTTGTATGCAACGTAAAATACACATGATCCGAACACAATTGACGTTGTCTGAAGGACCTACTTGGTATGGAGGACCTAATACCTGGCATTTGCCATTAATGTATGAACCGAGCTTAAATTCATTTCGTTTCCCTTCATTTTCTCGAAATACGACACGAGATAGCTAATTCTCGGATCTTATAATAGAAATCCTTCGAAGCTGTGAAAGATATATAACCCTCTTTATTCAGGAGTATCCATTGGGGCATCTCTCCTCTAGGTAGAATAATTTCGTCACCCAACCTGGAATGAGCTCCCTGTCGTAGATGTAAATTGTTAAGATATTATTTCGAATTTTACACTCGAAAAAGAGGAGTTTCGATGAGTCAAGTTTAGCTATAATTAGCAAAATATATACATGACTCCGTATTAATCAGAGAGGGAGGGAGGGAGGAAGGGAGAGACAGAGTCTAACCTTAAAAGCGTGGTTCCATACACCAAAGAATCGGTCAATGCTCAATATGTTGGAGGGAATTTTGCTTAGAGATTCACAATTCCTTGCCTGCATATCAAGCAATCTCTCTGAAACGTTGCCAATCTTTTGTAGCTGTCGGCAATCCGAAACATCCAATTTATGTAAATTACGTAGGTGCCGGCACGTTGGAAGCTCATCAAAATTATTTTTGGACAAATCCAAAGATATTAAGCATGGAAAACATGAATGATTCTTTAGGAACTCTACTTCTAGTAGATTGCATTTGCCAAGCCTTAAGATCCGTAGGTTGGGAAATCCCACCTTGTTATGCAGATCACTCAAATCCTCCTCCTTTAGAAACTTGATTAGTTTTAAATAATCATAAGATAGCAAGCAATCATGTTCTTCCAACTCGTAAATTCCCCCACGGTTTGCCAATCTCTCGTAATTAATTGAATCACTCGAATCCTCCTCCTTTGGAAGCTTGATTAGTTTTGAACAACCATCAAGTAGCAAGCAAACAAGATTTGGCAACTTGTAAATGCTAGATGGGAGGTTTGCCAATTTCTTGCAATCAATTAAACTCAATTTCTCCAATGAGACAAGATTTTCTATGGATGCAGGAAGTTCCTCAATTGAAGTCCCTTTTAAATAAAGTCCTTGCAAGCGTTTCATTTTATTCGGAATATCAGGGAATCTTTCCAATTTTGAGCAACCAGAAAGATTGAGAAGTTCAAGATTCTTGGGTTGGAGTACATCGGGAGATGATGAAGGTTAGAGCACCCTTTTAGGTTCAAATACCTCAACTTGGCATGATATGCAACTGATTCGTGAGCAAGATCCAAATTTTTGCACCCTTAGAGATCCAATTCCTCGAGGTTTGGAGTCAAATTGAGGTTCGGCAGACAAAAACCATGGACAGACATTCACTGAAGTAAAGGAACTTCAAATTTCTAAAGTCCTGCAAAAAATATCAGATGAAAAGAAAATGAAGATAAAAATGTTTAATGAAAAACACTTGATCATCATTCAAGACCCGTGTGATTAGAAATTAGTTGATCATATGGTGTTATATAGAGCACTCCCACTCCCTTTTTAAATATGAGTTTATTAAGCCATCCTTGGCCAAAAGAGAAGATTAAAAAGAATAATACTCGTAATTTCACCACACACTAAGCTCTATCAAGCGTCACACAAGAGAAATAATTCCAATGCTAACTAGCGTGGCCACTTCTACTATGTATATGTTTAGAATCAATACATGTAATTCAGAGAGAGAGCGTGACCTCAAGTGGGAGCACATGAGCCATGGTCAAATCCTTTGCCAGCAGAGATATGCAAACTTGCCATAATGGCGGTGGAAGCTTGGGAATCTCTCGCGTCATAACTTGTTAGGTCATGGTGCTCAGTTGATCGATTTTTGAGAATCACACATTTTGTTGAATGTAGTAGACCCTTGATCCGTTATATGTTGCTGAACTTTATATTAGTGAAATTGTGTGCCCACGTGGTATTCCAAAGACAACCCTTTACATTGTGTAGTGAATGCATCTTTTAAGTCCTTTGGATCTTACACCATTATCCATCACTAATATGGAGAAAGTGCTAAGACAATCAATAAGTTACATGAAAAAGTGAGGAAGAGAAGTTCGAACCAAAATGTCAAATATCCCAGTCAAGCAAAAATAATAGAAAAGCCTTCTGTCTTTAAAGAAGGTGATCTTGTCTGGATTTTGAGGAGCGCTTTCCACCTAGTCGTGGTGCTATGGACGGTTCTTTTCTGGTTTTGGAGCACATCGATAATAATACCTGCAAAAGTGAGCTTTGCGGTGCAAATGGTGTTTCCACTAGTTTCAATGTTGCTGATCTATTACTATGAAGTTGGCCTCAAGGAGGAGTCTTTTTAAGATTTCAAGATTCTCTCTTGTGAATAGAATAATAGGCATAAAATATATTTTCTTGATCAGTGAGCTTGTTTTATACTTTTTAGGATTGTTTGTGTTGGAATTCCAGTCGGCGGAAGACGACTTACCCGATTCCGATGCGCAAACAGTAAATAGCCTCTCGGAACGAACGTTGAATTGCCGATGAATCACGAACAACACTACCTCACGTTAGTTTGGATGCAATCACAAGGAAAACACCCCAATTTCCACGGTGTAAATGCCGATTGTTCTTGCAAAAGTGAAATGGAATTCCCTTTTCTTCTTTGATGGAAATGGAGAAAATTTGGTGCGAATGATCTGCCAACCAACCCAACAGTTATGTTCGGGAGACTTTATACGTTTCCCTTCGTATCCCTCCATTTGTGTCTTTCCATCGTAGCATATCAAGTCCAAATGGTGCGGTCCAATCGCACCCTATCATGGACATACCAGCTAAAGTACTATATCTCCCACTCGGACATGATGGGCTTGATAGCGCTCATCAAGAATATAAGACATTCAACATTCATCAATTTTACAAAACAATTCATACTGGCAAATAAGCCGTGCGACCGGTGAGTACACTTGCACTTGGGAGCTCAAATTATGCACCTGTTAGGGATGACATAATGGTTACAACTCTGAAAAGAAATAAACAATCGATGTCTCACAATGCCCTGCATATTTTGTTACATCAGTCCAAGTATACCTATCCCTTAAAGGCTATACTTGACTATTCTAAAAACACCATGTATTTACAATTACATCTGCAACCACATAGGGCGATATAATTGGTCGACCAGTAAATACATGTGATAGATGTAAAACAACAATAGTCTTCTTTTCGCACTCATGTCTCTCTCAATTTCAGAACAATTGCTTTCCTAGACTCGTCCCATAGGCCATATCCATTCATGACTGCTCGTAACATGCTAAAGTAGCAACATTGATCTTTCACTTTGAGAACATAGTTAGAAGTAACATAGGGCACAAAATTGAGGTAAAATACAAATTACCTCGGGGGCTCACACGATGAGTAAATAGGGATAATTTTACTCATCTTTTCTTATTGGTCGTACAATGTACATGTAGTATGAATTACATGCTATAGTGGCTTACTCTTTCTATAAGAGCGTATGTCATTTATCAAATATATCAACTATACGGATCTTAGCCTAAACATAGTCACGTGCCTCTCACGTACTCATGTTTAGCCCGAGTGCTATATCATCTCGCTTTCTATAGCGCCCAATTAAGTACTCGCATTCGGCATCTTACAAGCATACATGATTGTGGGACTATCATGTTCGGTCTTGTTATAGACAAATCACAGACCTCATCTTGACTCAAATCAAGGCGACATATTTTATGTACCAGACTTGCTCTTTAGCATTTATTTGTACATAACGTCTCATCCCAACGTGCTTTCTAAAGCACTTGAGGTGATTGCTCGTGTGAGTGAGCCAATCATTGCCTGCTGACATACTTTTCAATAATATATGTGTGTTTGTGCTAGTCTCATAGTGGATTTGTACTTATTGATAAAACATCAAATCACTAATAAACAAACAAGTACAATACATCTGTCCACAAATACATAGACCAATAATCCTCTACAATAACATATATCACATTCTATGCAATCATAGCAACATCCTATGGGTCAAGAATATGTCTCTAGGAATAGCCTTCGTAAATGGATCAGCAACCATTCTATTGGTTGAAATGTATTGTAGGATCACTTCTTTCTGCGTTATAATATCTCTGATGAAGTTGTTCTTTATGTCAATATGCTTTGTCCTTCCATGATACTTGGGATCTTTCACATAGGTAATGGCTGCTTGACTATCGCAATAAACTATCACCGGTCTTAGAGCTTCTCCCATGTCCTTCATCTCAAAATTAGAGGACAACCATTCTTTTATGGTGATAACCAAAACCTTATCATTTCCAGCCAACATAATATTCCATATAAAGTGATAAAATCACAAATTTATCTTTGGACCGCTTGACATATACACAGTGATCTTCTTCGATCATCGTGAAATCAAAATTTATTATTGCTCGATGAAAATGAAGATACCACTGTCTAGATGATTGCTTAAGGCCATATATTGAGCGATGAAGCTTGAAAACTTTATGTTCTTGACCTTTAGCTATGAAACCTATTGGTTGTTTCATATAGATTTCCTCATCTAATTCTCCATTGAGAAATGCCGTCTTTACATCCATTTGATGTAATTCAAGGTCTAAATGTGCAACGATGGCTAGAATAAGGTGTATTGAAGCAAACCTTACAACTGGTGAAAAAAAAGTTTCTCATAGTCTATACCCTCTTGTTGAGTATAACCTTTTTGCCACAAGGCAAGCCTTATACTTTTAATGGATCTATCCGCCCTACACTTAATCTTAAAGACCCATTTGTTTCCAATGGCCCTACGATTGGGTGGTAGATCAACCAAGTCCTGCATGGTTTGCCCTCATTGACTCCATCTCATCTTCCAAAGCTTTTCTCCATTCTTCCTTATCAAAGGACGAGAGAGCCTCTTGAACAGTCTTAGGCTCGGCATCGTCTTTTTGAGCAATCATAAATGCTTCTCCTTCAATCTCAAAATGATGACGGGAATACTTTTATGATTACTTTTACGCAATTGAATTTCTTTGAATTCAATTCATCGTGCGATGCAACACTCCCACTAGGTCTTGTATGTTGAGGTAAATCTTCATTTCCCTCTACAACATCAATGGTGTGTTATCTGGATCTTCCATCTCATATAATTGGAAGTCCTTATCAATCTCACCTCTATTAGGAAAATTGTTCTTCAAGAACGTGACATCTCATGACTCCATTTCGGTCACACTTCCATCAGCTTGTTCACCTATGAACACGTACCCTTTGGAGTGTTCGGAATATCTTATAAAGATACATTTCTTCCCTCTAGGACCTAATTTGCCATATCTATGGGAAGAATCATGAACATAAGCTACACATCCCCATGGACGTAGACTACTCAAGTCTGGTTTCCTACCGATCCATAATTCATAAGGGGTGGAAGTGATCGATTTTGAGGGCACACGGTTAAGTATAGGCAACATCAATAACGCATCTCCTCAATAGGAGATAGATAAATTTGCTTGCGCCATCATAGACCTAACCATTTCCAATAGGGTTCTATTCCTTCTCTCGGCTACCCCATTTTGTTGTGGAGTACCGGGAATAGTCAATTGTCGTACAATTCCCTTTTCATCACAAAGAACCTTGAATTGCTTCGATAGATACTCACGTCCACGATTGGTTCTCAATGCCTTTATTGTTTTGTTCAACCGATTCTCTACCATTGCTATATATATCGTCTAAAAAACAGTCTAATGCTTCTAACTTATGGGTATCGAAAGACATAATCGAAACATATGAAGTCATCTATGAAAGTGATGAAATATGAGGCTCCATGCCTCGCCCTCACATTCAAAGGGCCACAAATGTCAAAATGTATGAGATGAATGGAAATTCAGCTCTAGTCCCTTTATCGAATGATTTTTTAGTTGTTTTCCCGCTTGAGACAATGTTCACATACGGATAGACTAACATTAGTGAGTGACCCTAAAAGGCCTTCTCTAGCTAATCTTTGCATTCTTTGCAATCCAATGTGACCCTAATCTAACATGCCAAGTACTTACATCAATCTCAACGTTATTAGAAGACGCAATTAAAGAAAAACAACCATCAACATTAACATTGTACTGATCATAGTCAATATCTAACACCATAAAACCATTCGATACATGACCTGAACCATAATAAACTGTTCCATACAAAATGTCAACACAATCACCATGGTAATTCAATACATAACTTAAGCTAAGAAGAACAACTACAGAGACCAAGTTTCGTCGAATATTTGGAGCATAAAGGACATCATGCAGGAATAGGTTTCGACCACCACGTAAGATTAATTTACATGTGCCGATACCCTTCACTTCAACTCTTGAGTTATTCCCAACATATATCCATCTTCTTCCGGGCGGTATTCGACGATACTCCATAAATGCTTCTCGGTCTCTAGCTACATAGTCCCCACATTTGCTCCCGAGTCTACATCCATATTGGATGAGATTCAGCAAGCATTATAATACTAGAAACAAAAGCATTAGTCAAAGTAATGGAGTAATATGGTACTTTTTTCGGCTCGGTGCATTCACGAGCAAAGTGACCCATCTTGCCACAATTGTGGCACTCCATCTTGGCCTTGTCCTTCTTTCCACCACGCTTCTTGCGCCGGAAGGTTTTTAGCCATCTTGGGTGCCCATCCACTCTTCCCTTTGTTGTTGAATTGAAGATTCCTCTTGTGCTTGAAGCCCGAAACTTTGCGCGAACTCGATTCAGCAACATAAGCATGAGTAGATCTCGCAGCCTCTAGGCGCTCATTCTCTAATTCCAAATGACGTGTAATATCATCAAAAGTGGCAATATTCTCATTATGCGTCATAGTGATCTTCATATGCTAACAATTGTCGGAAGAGACCTTATAACAGCTTGAACTTGCTGTTCATCGGTAAGGGAGTGACCTGCGACTCCAGCTCACGGATCATGTTTAACATCTTCCGAAGATGCTGCCTCATCGTTACATTTGGGCATTTTCGGAATGTGTCAAACTTGATAGTGAGTCTCCTCAGCTTAGTGGCAGATGTACCCCCAAACTTATCTTTCAAGGCAACCTACATACCTTGAGCTTTATCATAACTCTCAAACTCACACATGAGATCATCTTGCATACAACTCAGCAACGTGATGCGAGTAATGCTATTTTTCTTTTTTCAAGCTTGACAAGCTTCCAGATCTCTCCTATGTTGACTTGAAGTTCCATGCTCAGGTTCATCCATGGTATGGTTGAGGGTTTCCAAAACCTCTTGCTCCTCAAGGATGTACTGAACTTTTCGGTGCCAAATATCATAATTGTCGCCGTTCAGCTTCTCACCCTTATTGAGGTCAACCACAATGGTCTTGGATGCCGATGCCATAATCAATTGCTATAACACATTGACATAATAAACGCAGAATCAATACTAGCACACTTTACAGAGTAACACACATATTTAATTTGCAGCAAAGACAAACTAAATTAATGATAATTCAATAAAAGACACAGAGGCAAAAGTTCACTATGTTCCCAATCAACTTCTATGTACAATTGTTCTATTATCATTAATTAGTTTAATTTGCACAAATTTTAAGTTCTAGGTGAGAACTGTTTCAAATTCTACCAACCTATGAACTCCCATTAAGAAAAATGATTACATGACCTTATGTAATTTCTACATTTTTCCTTAACACAAAAACATAACATGATAATAACCAACGTGTAAACAACAATCATGCTTCAACTATAATAAAAAATGCAATTCAACATGTAATGGATTTCCTACCATTGTTCTAATTTTCTAGCAACCAGAAAATTGCAAGTATATTAAAATATATACATCATATCATTGAACCAAGCTCTACACAACATATATAACATCATTTGCACACAAGCTAGCTATTGTATTTCCTAAATCACAAGAAAATACAAGCTACAAATGAATAAAGCTGTATTAAACCCCAAAAAATACGCGTATATAGGATTTCCTACGCATTTTCATACATTTATAAAATTCAAAAGTATAAAAATAATTATACCACTGTGTAGAGGACACTCATACGAACCAAACGCCGTTGATCACGCTCCAATTGGAGCCCACACGCGCCCCACGCTCCGCCTAAGTGCGCGCGCGTGGGTGCATGCGCCCCGCCGAGCCATATGGCTCTTGGCGGTCCGACCGGTCCAAACCGGACCGGTCCGACGATGACCAGTCCAACCGGTTTGACTGGTCCGACCGTTGACCGGTTGATCGGGTCCGACCCTTGACCGGTCAACGGTCGGGTCGCCGGGTCAACGGGTCGGATCCCGGTCAAGCTTGCCGCCGGCAAACTGTGCCGGCGGTGACGTCATCCTGGTTACCGACCGTTAGGTGATGTAATGGTGACGTCATCACGAGCCGGTTTGCCGACCGGCACGTGACGCGCACCCGCCGGTTTGCCGACCGGGCATGTGTGGCGCGCGCACGGCCGGCTTTGCCGCTGCCTTAGGCACGTGGCGCCCACGCGCAGCGGCTTCCCGGCCGCCGTGTGGGCGCTGCTCGGCGTCTTTCGGGCAGCGCGACCCATCACCGGACTCGTCTCGACTAGCTCTTTCACCCTGTATATTCAAAAATTTGGCCAAAAATTTAGTTCAAAAATGGCCAAACCTCACGGATGCATGCGACCACGAACTCGTTCTTTGCTCGGTTCAATTTCGAGTTTTTCATATGGCAAATTCCGACTATCGAGATCCAAACAGTGTAGATTTCATACTCGATCTCAATATCAAATGGTGAATGAGAAAACTTGATGAAAAACAAGGCAGAAATCACGACCGGGCTCGGATACCAATGTTGGAATTCGAGCCGGTGGAAGACGACCTACCCGATTCCGATGCGCAAACAGCAAATAGTCTCTCGGAATGAACGTTGAATTGCCGATGAATCACGAAAAACACTACCTCACGTTAGTCCGGATGCAATCACAAGGAAAACACCCAATTTCCACGGTGTAAATGCCGATTGTTCTTGCAAAAGTGAAATGGAATTCCCTTTTCTTCTTTGATGGAAATGGAGAGAAAATTTGGTGCGAATGATCTACCAACCAACCCAACGGTTGTGTTCGGGAGATTTTATACGTCTCCTTTCGTACCTCCATTTGTGTCTTTCCATCGTAGCATATCAAGTCCAAATGGTGCGGTCCAATCGCACCCCATCATGGACGTACCAGCTAAAGTACTACAGTTTGTCTCGATTACAATGTGATAATATTGTAGCTTGTTTGAATTTTGTATTTCAGGTTCATTTTTCTTTACTTGGAGGTTACTCAAAGGTATGTTAGGCTCCTACTTATAAGTCTCTCATGGGAAACGCAATTAATCTATTAAATGAAGTTTCATTCTATCTTTTCTTTGTCTCTCTCTGTCCTTTTAGGGATTCATGAGTGAACGAGAGAGTGCTGCATCCTTGGAATGGCCTACGAAGGTGGTGATTGGGCTAAGGGAGACCTAGTGTATGTAGTCTCTTCCATAGTGGGGTTTTTCCACTTCATTAAGATTGAAAATCCCCTTCTATTTATTTGTTCGCTCAACACATTCCGGCGTCAATGTGGCCGACAAGTATGACAGCAAAATCGAAAGCCCACGAAGTCTGTCTTTTTTGAGGCATAGGAAGAGAAAACTAAAAGAGTATGCACAAGATTTGAAAAAAAAATTAATATCTGAAAAATTG
The DNA here is from genome assembly GCA_014182545.1 of Eucalyptus globulus. Taxonomy (NCBI): domain Eukaryota; kingdom Viridiplantae; phylum Streptophyta; class Magnoliopsida; order Myrtales; family Myrtaceae; genus Eucalyptus; species Eucalyptus globulus. The sequence goes on from CM024724.1 coordinate 20,651,894, forward strand.
AGCAAAACCACTAAATTAGAAATATTTAATGGAAAGAAATTGTTGGTAAATACACAATACACGAACATAGAATGTATGTCGGATATTTCAAGATTAAAATTTGCAATAAGAAATTTGTTGTGGGATAGAAAAGATTAAAATTTAGATTGTGAAACATGTGAGAGATAAAATAGATTAATAGTTTACGCACCTCTCAATGAATACAATATTTATAAAATAAGTAATCGAGACATTTTGGGGAAGGAATTAAATTGAAATCCTGTGGAAGGCCACCTTTACTTTGTACATTGGTATTTATATGAATATAAATATAATACATATATACATAACTTGAGATTAGATTTAAGTTAAAATATATTTAAATTAGCAAAGCAAGCCCCTTACTTCTCTTTAGAAAGCCTTATTAATTATGCGTGAAAGCCATTATGCGCTACCAACGTCCTAGATGTGGTGTGCTAGCGCATCTATAAAGTAAGACTCTTCCATGGAATTGTACTCCACAAGCTTTTTATTTAATATAGCGGGAGAAGGAATGGCTGGTCAATCTATCTCCCCGAGAGTTGCTTTTCGTCCCGTGATTTCTCACTTAGGAATAAATGGAGTAAGGGCGCAACCAAATGGCCTGATTGAAAGGAAAGGAGGGGAACATGTTACATACTTGGAAGGAGAAGGAGAAACTCTCGAGTTATATTTGAAAATGAATATTTTATCCGTAAAGATGAAGATAACTTTCTTGGAGTTCCGCTTATTCCTCCTACTAAAAATAAAGTACTTCCCAGAAATCTCTGGTTAGGTCGGTACAATAAAAATAGACAGGACTTTTGGGGCTGACTTACAGTAAAGACTTCACTCCTTTAAAGATCCTTTACTGCATGATTTCTATATATCTCTTTTCATTATCGATTGCATTCTATAATAGAAACGATAACGGGAGGTTCAATCAACAGTACTTAGCGTGCATTTTCAGTACCTATCATTTTCAAATTGAATCCTCAGTTCATGTTTATTAAAATACTAAGCATGTTCATCATTCAATCGTTAAATTATGTCACCAATAAGTTCTTGTTCCAATTTTCGGTATTAAAGTTATAACCGTATAAGTCCGTTCTTCTTATGATTTCAGTACTTCTAACATTTGAAAATGAGATCGAACTTATTTAGTGAGTATCTTCTGTTTGAGTCGACATTAAAATTCACATAGGAAAGTGCTTAATACTCCCCTGAAACGGGAAGAATCCACTTATGTTGGTTCATGTAGTAGATCGACATCTTGTTTTTAATGCTTTAATCATATATAAACAATTTAATAGACGCAGATGATTCTTAAGCACAATAACGAGCATAATCAAAGTTAGTAATTGTTGCATCCAAAGTTTTCAATAAGACATATATATAATCATAATCATATACATACGGTTATAGATTTGTAAGAGATAAGGACAATTCATTTGAATGCGCAACTTAAATTGGTCCACCACGACTTGAATGTTGCTTTTGCACAGATCAAGTCTGACTAACTTCTTTGGGCCAGGGGGAAATTTGAGAACTGAAGAAGGACATTCAGGCCATTGAAAACATCTCAGTCCATTAGGAAGACAGATGGGACCTTGGAAAGAGTTATGCACATTAATCACGATGAGCAACTTCAATCTTCTCATGTTTGTGAAAGCATGGGGACCTATGTATATTGCTTCTGTCTTGGGTAAATCCAAAACTATGGCTTTTACTGCATCTGTTCCCTGCATTTATAGAACTTGCATTGCAATTAGCATACGAAGTCGAGAGAAGAAGAGAGTAAAATCAGTGTTTAAACCACCAAAACTTACCATTTCCCCGATAGAACTTCACAGACATCTTCACAAAGCCATATCTTGCCGCGTCTTCCAGGATCATCGTGACATTCTTGTTTAACAATATCCATGCCCATCAACTGAATCAAGTCATGCATCTGTACTGTCTTCCTTTCTTTAGTTATTAAGGACTTCTCAACAAGAACTTCTACTCCAATAGTTGTGTCAAAGTCGCAATTGTTAAGGACTTCCATGATGTACTCTATAGATCGCCCTTGAAGAAACATGCAATATCTCCTTTTCACAGTCCTCCAGTCCATTGTAACTTAACTTGAGAACATCATTGATGGTTTTGTTAGGACTTTTAGCAAGTTTATTCAATGTGCTTTCCCACTCCTGTTCTCTTCTACCACATAGGTAAGAGCCCAATACCACAAGTGCTAAAGGAAGTCCATTAGCATAATGCAAGGCACTATCCACAAGATCCCTCCTTATCACTATTTCCTTACTTCCAAGAAAAGCATGTTTATCGAAAAGTTCAAGAGCTTCCAAATCATCTAAAGTTTTAACTTCATAGATATGATCTTCATCTATCCCATGGACATTTAATAGATGGTTATCTCTCGTAGTAATGATGATTATGCTTCCTTTACCAAACCATTCACGCCCTCCAGCTAAAGCATTTAATTGTTTTACGTCATCGACATCGTCGAGAACAAGGAGGACTCTTTTGCGGCAAAGCCTATCTCGGATCAAATTGATACCTCCATCAACACTAAAAATTGTTAATCCTTTTCCTAGTAATATCTCGGACAACATTTTTTCCTGCAAATGAACTAAATCCTTGGAATCTTTTGAAGTTTCACGAATGTTTGCCAAAAAACATGAAGCCTCAAATCCTTTGAATATATCATTATAAAGGGCTTTGGCTAATGTTGTTTTTCCTATGCCTCCTTGTCCCCATAATCCTATCATGACAACATCATCACGAGACTCAAGATTTAACATAGATTGCAGCTTTACCACTTGTCGATGTATTCCAACCGGATGCTTGGCAACGTGTAATGGTTTTTCGGTCCAGCTGCACAGAGATCTCCCGCACAATTCTGTTGATAAGATCTGCTTCATCTCTGACAAAATCCAGAAAGGTACTAGATACATCAATTTTCGAAGATAATTAACTTTCATGGAAAAAGAAGAAGAGATTCAACATATAAAAAAGAAAAAATAAAGCAGTGTCACATCAATCACTACTTAGTACTTACTCATCCTTCAAATCCCACCCAGACAAGCTACCCGCATCAAGGAGAGCCTTCTCCCATCTCTTCACTTTCTCTGAATCTCTCCCAAACTTGTTCTCATGCTTAACCATAGCTTCTCGGTAGCTCCCTCTTGGTGTTCTCACTTCTCTAGGATCCACTTTGTAAAACACCGGAAATACCGTGAGTCCTCTTTGCTCCTTGCACTCCATGATTTTCTCCACCTCTTCCAAACACCATGGTGAGGAAGCATAGTCCTCGGAGAAAATGATGATCGCGATACACGACTCCTCAATCGCCTTTATAAGCACCGGCTTTATACAGTCGCCTTTCCGAAGCTCCTCGCTATCAACATAACTGTAGATTCCTTTTGGGCAAGCGCTGCGTAGAAATGACTGAGGAAGCTCTTTCGAACGTCCGTACCTCTGAAACTCAGGAAGATGTCATAATTCCCTTTCAGATCTGAAGAAGCAGCCATTAGAGGAGATGAAGGTTGATGTGCATCCTCAGAATGCTCAGCGTCCAGTCGGGTTGCAGCTCTATCTCTCATGTGGATATCACTTTGTACTAATAAAGAAATAGAAACGAAAACCAGATCATTTTTTATGCTCCAAGTCGATAAGCACCACGAACTAATTTAACAAAAAGCAGCATTTTGCATAAGGTGCACGGAACCATCTTATATAGGTGCTTCTTGACTTGACTTGCCTTTTCCATTAATAAAAGAAATAGAAAAGAAAACTAGCAACACTCCTATGCTCCTGGTGCTAATATACATGAGTCAATCGCAAAACACCACCTGTTGGAATATTATTCATAATGAACCATCTGACTTTTTTTCTTTCAAGAGGTATTCTACAAAAGCAAATCCCAAAATAATTTTCCCTCACTTTTCAAAGTAAATTTTTCCATACCATGTCTTGCATTGAACGGAACAAATTCGAAGCAGTTCAGGCATTTCTTCAACCACGTAGGCAGCCAGTTGGAGAGCGAATATGGACCCATTCGAGCTCGAGCTCACACCTAAACTCAAGAGAAATCAGCGAGCAACGTTCAAACTTAAGAAAAGCCGACTCATTTAGATCCGACGCCAGGGAGGACTAAAGAAATCGAGCTTGCTTTGCTCTTTAAAATCAAGCAGGACGAGGCAAAAAAAAAAATAAAAAGACGGAACGAGCACTCAATCGCGGCGGCCCTACCTGGCTTGGATTCCGCGGGCTTCGTCGGCGACGAAGGTTGAGAATAGCGACTCCAAACTCGTGTCAGGCTTCAGTCGACTCCACCGAGGTCAGGGACACGACGATGAATGGCAGCAGGCGGACGATGCTCTGGAGGTGGCGGACGACGTAGATCGGCTGTGGCTCTGAGGTTTTGTGTGGGGCTTCAATGGCAACCGTTCACGTAGTAGAGAAAGACCTAGATGCTTTTTTTTTTTTTTTTTTTTTTTCTTCCCCTTTTTCGTGAGAGTAAAGAAGTAGGTGACAGTGAAGGAAGGAGTGAGGTAGGAATCCGGGAATGGGATGCGAGAGCAGTCGCCGGCCGGACGTAGTCGGCCGGAGATGGTGGAGGTGGCTGGTCGGTTTAGTTCAGGAGAAAGGGTGGGGAATGCTTTTTTTTTTTTCAGAAAAATGCTGCCTGAAGATGGTGGTCTCCCTTCCACCCTTTTCGTGAACCACCTCCTTTTTTTCCTTCCTTTTTATGGGAAATTGTGTCTCTTTTGAGAGAGAGCGTGAGAGATCCCTAGAAAGAACTTCCCTTTCAGATTTGAAGAAGCGGCTATCAGCGGAGATGATTGTCGATGTGCTTCCGCAGAATGCTTTATATAGTCGAAGAAGCGGCTATTACCGTCTGGTTGGGTTGCAGCTTTATCTCTCCCGTGTATATCACTTCGTTCCTTTTTACCCTGACTTTCTCTAATCACGCGGCAGTGCTAAAAGAAAGCTATGGAAAATAAAGTAAAGGTGCATTATTGCACGAGTGATTTCCACGGAAGGTGCATAAAATTTACGCGTGTCCCCTTTCTTTTTTTTTCCTCTGTTGACTTGACTTGACTTGCTTTTTCTACTAATAAAGAAATAGAAACGAAAACCAACGAACAATTCTCATGCTCCGAGTCAGTATACTCTCCACCAATTAATTTAATAAAAAGCATATAGTAATAGAAAATAAAATAAAGGACAATCAACGCACACGTGATTCCGTGGGAGGTGCATAAAATTTATGTCGTATCTTTTTTTTTTTTTCTTTCTCGTCTTCACTTGCTTTTTTCTATTAATAAAAAAATAAAAACGAAAATCAACCAATAATTCTGATGCTCGAGTCTGTAGGCATATTCTCGACTGAACTGATTTGATAAAAAGCAGATAGTGATAGAAAAGAAATCGAAAGGACAATCGATGCATGCATAATTTCCACGACATTTTGTGGAAGGTGTGTGGAACCTGGTTCTTGACTTGACTTGCCTTTTTTTATTCATAAAAGAAATAGAAAAGAAAACTAGAAATACTCCCATGTCCTTGGCATGCACACTAATTTCCATGGGAGGTGCATAAAATTTACGCATGTCATTTCTTTCTTTTCTTCTACTGACTTGACTTGCTTTTCCTACTAATAAAGAAATAGAAACGAAAATCAACGAGCAATTTGATGCTCCGACTCAATAAAGCATATTATCCACCAATTAATTTAATAAAAAGCAGATAGTAATAGAAAATAAAATAAAGGACAATCAACGCACATGTAATATCCGTGGCAGGTGCATAAAATTTATGTCGTATCCTTTTTTTTTTTTCCTTTCTTGTCTTGACTTGCTTTCTCTATTAATAAAAAAAATAGAAACGAAAATCAACCGATAATTCTAATGCTAGTCTATAGACATATTCTCGACCGAACTGATTTGATAAAAAGTTGATAGCGATAGAAAAGAAAATGAAAGGACAATCAATGCATGCATAATTTCCACGGCATTTTGTGGAAGGTGCCTGGAACTTGGTTCTTGACTTGACTTGCCTTTCTTATTAATAAAAGAAATAGAAAGGAAAACTAGGAATACCCCATGCCCTTGGCATGCACACTAATTTCCACGGGAGGTGCATAAAATTTACGCATGTCCTTTCTTTCTTTTCCTCTGCTAACTTGACTTGCTTTTTTTCTACTAATAAAGAAATAGAAACGAAAGTCAACGAGCAATTTGATGCTCCAAGTCAATAAAACATATTATCCACCAATTAATTTAACAAAAAGCATATAGTAATAGAAAATAAAATAAAGGACAATCAACGCACACGTAATATCCGTGGCAGGTGCATAAAATTTAGGTCGTATCTTTTTTTTTTTCCTTTCTTGTCTTGACTTGCTTTCTCGATTAATAAAAAAATAGAAACGAAAATCAACCAATAATTCTAATGCTCAAGTTTGCAGGCATATTCTCGACCGAACTGATTTGATAAAAAGCATATAGCGATAGAAAAGAAAACGAAAGGACAATCAATGCATGCATAATTTCCACGGCATTTTATGGAAGGTGCGTGGAACCTGGTTCTTGACTTGACTTGCCTTTTTTTTTATTAGTAAAAGAAATAGAAAAGAAAACTAGGAATACTCCCATGCCCCTGGCATGCACACTAATTTCCATGGGAGGTGCATAAAATTTACGCATGTCCTTTCTTTCTTTTCCTTTGCTGACTTGACTTGCTTTTTTCTACTAATAAAGAAATAGAAACGAAAATCAACGAGCAATTTGATGCTCTGAGTCAATAAAGCATATTATCCACCAATTAATTTAACAAAAAGCAGATAGTAATAGAAAATAAAATAAAGGACAATCAACGCACGCGTGATATCCGTGGGAGGTGCATAAAATTTATGTCATATCCTTTTTTTTTCTTTTTTTTCCTTTCTCATATTGACTTGCTTTCTTTATTAATAAAAAATAGAAACGAAAATCAATCGATAATTCTTTTTTTTTTTACCCGGGGAATCTGTACAACCGGTAGCCGGGCGGGTAAACCCCTGGTGACGCTAGTGGAGGACCCACCACCCCGACGTCGCGCTTAAAATCCTGTACGTCCAGCCGGGATTCGAATTCCTCACCTCTTTGCAAAGGATTAGCAGAGCCTTATCCAACTGAGCCACCTCAGACAGTGGTATCAATCAATAATTCTAATGCTCGAGTTTGCAGGCATATTCTCGACCGAACTGATTTGATAAAAAGCAGATAGCAATAGAAAAGAAAATGAAAGAACAATCAATGCATGCATAATTTCCACGGCATTTTATGGAAGGTGCGTGGAACCTAGTTCTTGACTTGACTTGACTTGCCTTTTTTTTTTTTTTTTTTTTTGATCCAAGAACCCCGTACAGTAAACCTGGTTGTTGACTTGACTTTCCTTTTATTTTTTTTGGTTGCATTTTTTTTTTTGGTGTCTCAGGAACCCCGTACAGTAAACCTAGGGGGATAGGTAGCGGGAGAACCCACCACCCCCAGCGTTCCACTTAAGACCCCAAGAACCGTGAGGGGATTCAAACTCCTCCCCCTAGGAGCCCAAACCATCGCGCCACCAAGGCGGTGGTGACTTGCCTTTTTCATTAATAAAATAAATAGAAAAGAAAACTAGGAATACTCTCATGCCCCTGGCATGCACACTAATTTTCACGGGAGGTGCATAAAATTTACGTGTGTCCTTTCTTTCTTTTCCTCTTGACTTGACTTGCTTTTCTATTGATAAAGAAATAGAAGCGTCCTTTCTTTCTTTTCCTTTGTTGACTTGACTTGCTTTTTCTATTGATAAAGAAATAGAAGCATATTCTCCACCAATTAATTTAATAAAAAATAGATAGCAATAGAAAATAAAATAAAAGGACAATCAATGCACAAATAATATCCACGGGAGGTGCATAAAATTTATGTCATATGCTTTTTTTTTTTCCCTTTCTTGTCTTGATTTACTTTCTCTACTAACAAAAAAAAAAAATAGACATGAAAATCAATCGATAATTCTGATGCCGAGTTGGCAAGCATATTATGGACTGAACTGATTTAATAAAAAGTAGGTAGATAGAAACGAAAACAAAAGGACAATCAATGCGTGTGTAATTTCCACGGCATTTTGTAGAAGGTGCATGGAGCCTTCTTCTTGACTTGACTTGCCTTTTTCCATTAATAAAAGAAATAGAAAAGAAAACTAGCAAGACTCCCATGCCCCTAGCGTCAATATACAAGGGTCAATCGCAAAAACATAGCCTATAGGATTATTATTATTATTATTATTATTTTGGTCTTTGGAGGAATCGCCTCGGCCCGTGAATGGCAAAGCGTAAACCCCCGGAGTCTTCACGTGGCGGGAGGACCCACCACCCCCGTGTTAGCACACTTAAGTCACCAAGTAACTCCGTCGAGCCTTTGCTTCGCAAAGGTTTCGAACTCCTCACCTCTCTTGTAAAAGTTCACTTTGCCCCTCTTGAATGGCCACCACGGCCGTGTGCCTATATGATTATTATTTATAATGAACAATTTGACTTATTTTTTTTCTCTCAGAATGGATTCTAGACAAGAAAACCCTAAAACAAGTTTCCCCCACTTTCCCTCCACTTTTCAAACTAAATTTCTCCATATCATATCTTGCCTAAAAACTATCGAGTCATCACCCCCTTAGCCAAGTCGCTTTGATCTCACTCCTTAATTAATTTTGTTTTCGACATTTTATATTTTTAATGTCATATTTAGAATTTCTCAGCTAATGCATTATCCACGATCGAATAACTATTTAGGGAATATTTTTTTCATTTTTATTTCATTTTTGTCAAACCTTTTATTCCATGTTAACACTCGTTTATCCTAACTTCTTAGTAAATGTAATCACTTGTTCATTTGAAGGTGTTTGTCATTAGTGATCAGATATTGTGAACCAACTATATTACGAAGCTAGAGCCTTAAGACTTTGAATAGCAATGACGTATAGAGGATTCGTGGAATGGGAGCTTCTGCTTGATGTCTCAATTATACTATTTAGTGCATGTACAATTGCCTTTCGGCGATGTTCTCATGGAGGAGCTTTTTGACACTTCTTGCCAATAAAAGGATTGTGAAAGGTTGAGATTTTTATTTTGCATGGATTATAGATGTTGAGAGAATTTGCAATCTAGGAGCGATTTTGAGTTTTTTTCCTCCTTTCATATCAAATGAGAAATACTAAATCCTTTTATATAAAGTTTGTGCTCTCTCTCTCTCTTGGCTTGAATTATTGAATTCATCTGGTATATCACAATATTTTGGTACTCTGTGGAGGGTTTTATGAAGAGTTGACATGTGGCTCATTAGATGGTCACCACCTTACTTTCGTTTGCTTTAATTTAATTTATACAACCTTCTTTTTCTCTTCATTTCCAATAAGAACTTATTAACAACAAAGAGTACTTTGTCTAAAGGTGGATGATGTGTACCAAAATACCGCGGCACCGGGAACAACAAACAAATGTCGCTAGCGTGATTTTGGTGGCTAAAATTCGCATGATTATTTGATATGCCTTTCGTGATTCGCTTACTATAGATATATCAGTATACAATGGGAATGAAGAGATCCAAATTTAGAGTGCGAGCCTGTTAGTTAACTTGGGAGAATAGCTTTGGCATGCAAATCATTTTAAATATTTTTCACAAGACCTATTGGTTATGCAACTATTAACATACTAGTGCTGATATGAGAAAAGGGTTTTAATTTGAGTATGTCTTCACCAATAATTGGTACGTCATATTTTTCTTTATGCACTAGACATTCTAGTTACAAATTGGATAAGTATTGCCTTTTCCTTTCATTGCCCAGGCATGAAAATAAACCAAGCCTTTTATTTACTTGAAAGTGATGCAATTGGTTCAATGTATAAATTCAAAGAAACTAGAAAATTTCTACAAGAACACTTGTAAATGATTTCTTAGGGGCTGTATGGAAACACTTATGTTCTTTTTTTTTGTTCCGGAGCACGAAATAAAAAAGTGTTTCTGTTCCGAAACGGTTTTTGAACAAAAGAACGCGTTTGGTAACGTTTGTTTTGTGAATAAAAATGAATAGAAACACGTTTGGTAAATTTTATTCTTTTTTTTGTTTCTTTTAATTTTTTAATATTTTTATTTTATTTTTCCTTTCTTTTTTTTTTTTTCTTCTTTCGGCCGGTAGCCTCGCCTTGGCTCGGCGAACTCGGGCTCGCCCGGATCTGACGAGGCCGAGTGTTGCCGGCCCCCGGCGAGCTCGAGCTCGCCCGGCCAAGGCAAGGCTCGGCGTCGTCGGCGCGGGCGAGGCCGAGCCGCGGGGCCGGCGGCGCTCGGCCTCGCCGGATCTTTGGGAGCCCGAGCTCGCCCAGCCAAGGCGGTCGAGCCTCACCAGGGGACCGGTGACGCTCCGGCGAGGTCGCCGACCCTCGATGGCCGGTCGCCGGCCATGGCGAGGCCGGCGACCGGCCAAAAAAAAAAAAAAAAGAAGAAGAAAAGAGAAGAAGAAGTGTTTCCTCAAAATCGTTTCTCGAACATGAAGTAAGTTTTTTTGTTTCTTTTTTGTTCCAATTTTTTCCGGGAACAAAAAAAAAAAAAGAACAAAAAACGCAACCAAACACGTTTTTGTTCTTTTTTTGTTCCCAGGAACAAAAAAACAAAAAATTGTTCAGAAACAGAAACAAGGAGTGTTTCCATGCAGGCCCTTAGTATGCCAATAGCTTAGTTTTTGATACTTTGGGGGAAGGATCTTCTGCTCGAGTAGGACCCTTTTCATTGGATGCTTAGCGATGATAATCTTAGACAAATTAAAGTGCAAGTCCTTTTCAAAAACATTAGATACTTTGGACGAGTTCCTAAGAAAGATTTTGCCTAAGTGTTCCATTCAAATTATTTGGTCCAAAATAAGATTTCCACGTTAAGCAAGCATACTAATTATGCTGATCATTATGAATTTAATGTGATTTGACAATGTCTCTTATTGTCTTTTTTTGCTTAGTCAAAAGCACAAGGGAGTATTTGCTCTTCACCTTCGTGGTAGCTTCACTTCTTGCGACTTTACTCTAGAAAGAAAGATGATAAAATTTGATTTTGATGCTCATACTTGGAGTGAATCCAAGGATAGAGTGAGTCCGGTGACTGATTTACATTGCATTTTTGTTACAAAAATGCTCCTATTTCGACCCCTAAAAATATCACATGCTCACTAGCTAGCAAATATTTGAAGGATTGATGAGCTCAAATTTTTATTTGATACTAATTTAGTCACTTCAAGCTCTTAATAAAATAATACGGGAAAATTCCAAATAATGACCTGAAGTGGACAAATTTTCTCAAATAAAGACCCAAAATGAATTTTGTGTCGGATAAAAACCTAAAATGTACCCATTGTCTCAAATAAGAATCCGAAGTGGTTGAATCAATTCCAAATAAGTATGAGAGCTTGCTGGTCAGCCAAACATTCGTCGGCTATCAAGCATGTGACATTTATGACTATTGGAGTTTGGCCAATTTAGTCAAAAAAAAAAAAAAATCTAGGGAAAATTAACAAATCCTAAAACAAAAACAAAAAAACCCTAGGTTTTCTATGGTCTCCCCGTTCCTTGTACCCATCCTCTGCAAAGTCAAAGACCGAGTTCTCCCCATTCCTTGTACCCATCCTTCGCAAGGTTGAAGACCCAAATTCTCCGCTGGTTGAGGCACGAATTCAAAAACAAGAAGAAAATCATATGCTTCTTTTTTTGTTTGCGAAGACCCAAATTCTCCACCGGTCGAGCAAGGTGAGGAGCGACGAGAATTGAGTCACGACAATGACTAGGCAGCGATTTGGTTGAGAAGCAGTGGAGGAGAAGAAAGAGAAAACGTAAACATCTAAATGAATAACCTAAACTTAATTAATTTAGAATTTTCCCTTTTTTTTTCCAATGACAAATTTTTGACAAAATTGCCCCTATTTTAATCGCCGAGAAAATGTCGCCGGCGAGCTAAGGTCATTAATAGAGATTAACTTGATCACTTCGGGTCCTTATTTGGCACAAAATTCACTTCGGGTCCTTATTTGGCATAAAATTCACTTCAGGTCCTTATTTGAAGCAATGAGTCCACTTCGAATCCTTATTAGAAATAAAGTTTACTTTGGGTCCTTATTTGAGAAAATAGATTTACTTCGAGTTCTTATTTGGAATTTTCATTTATTAGTTTTGAAAGATGCCCCGTGTTTCCGACTAACACGACTTATAAAGCTGCAAGGCTGCAATAAGCTATGATTTTGATTGAATATCTTTATCCAAATTCCTTTGGCTAACTTTATGAAAATAAGCCCCAATGCCGGTTAGGGGTGTGCAAAATACCGGGAACCGCCTGGCCGGAACCGCCCGAAACCGGCGGTTCTTGAGGGAATCGGTCCGGTTCCCGATTTCAATTTTTTGGAACCGGTGGGTACCGGTCCGGTTCCCGGTTCCATGGGCGGATCCGCCCACCCGGACCGGACCGGAACCTTTTTAATATTAAAAAAAAAAAAAATTACTAAAAGAAACCCTAGATTGGATCTCATCTCCTCACTCTCTTCGTCTTCGGTTCTCTCTCTCTTTGTCTCTTCCTCGGTTCCTCCTAATTCTATCACCATTTCGATTCCTCCCGAGCGTCGACGCCGCCGCCGCTGTTCGCCCCTCACGTCGGCCACCATTCGCCACAGCTGCGGAAAATTGTTTCGTGACCGTTCTATGTTGAAAACCCGACCATAGACCTCCTCCCCTCCTTTCCAGCTCATAGACCCGACCGTTCTATGTTGAAAACCAAAATTGTTTCGCGTCAAGATCGGTTCCATGGATCCACCTAGGAACCGGATCGGACCCGGCTGTCCGGTTCCCGGGTGAATCCATGCAACAAACGGGTGGATCCCTTGTTCCAATTTTTCGGAACCGGTCCTTAGCGGGCGGTTCCCGGTTCTAGGTCGGGAGCCGCCCGCCCGGACCATGCACACCCCTAATGCCGTGTCACTTCTTCGGCCACAATATAATCAACTCGGCCTATTTCATTTTCAGGACTTCACCTACTTCACTACTTCACCAATTCAAGCTGCATGATCACAATTTGTTCGCTCGCACGTGCCTTCAAGTCTTTAGTTCTAAGAACTAATTTCACAAGCCACATTAACAATCACTAGTCACCTTAATTTCTTTCAATTTGGTATTGACATCTCCAAAGTGTGAAATTGTTTTTTTTTTCAAATCATTATATTATTTTCTTTAGTGGAAAATCGTGAGCATAAGTGAAAAATAAGTTAAATATTACTTATGTTGACATTAAGTGCCATTTAAAATGAGATGTCGTAAAAATGGGAACCAAAATGTGTTCCTAACATTACTTTAAATGATTTTACTTCAAGAGTAACGTTTACTTATTAACCTATTTTTACTTGTGTAGGCACATGCTTGGACGTTGATTCGTATTTGATGAAATCGAACGATGTAATATGTGCTTCGACTTTTTGACATCATACTTGGACCTCGATTCATATTTGCATTAACTTAGTCTCACAATATCTTTTTTGCACCTTTTCTTTTTCTTTTTTCTTTTTTTTTTTTTTTGGCTCAAACACGGGCCGGACACCTATCTCACATATGAAAGCCATGGGGACGGGTCATCAGGTTTATTGCCTTAAGAGGAGGCTTCCATAAAAATTCAAAGTGGTCTCAATTCCCTCTAGAAACTAATCAAACCCAAACTCACTCGAAAGAAAAAAGAAAAAGAAAAGAAAAGAAAAGGAGATCTAGAGCCCAATCACCAGTAAAACCAATATTGAACATAACGGCACTAACCCATCCTCTCATGCTAAGCCCACAATGAATTTGATTGTGTTTTATCCCTCTTTTTTTCGTTTTTTTCCCTATCGTCTTCTTCCTATCATCTTCCTTGCGCATATCTCGAAAGACTCTGCTCTACAAATTAAACAAACTCGACCTCATCGTTGATCGACGTATTCGAGCATCGAATGAAACATCACCGTTGTCTGGCTTTAGTTGCCTGGAGCACCACATCGTCCGTCAGCCATGATGCATAAGCCGAGATTTGCAGAAAGACACGCCGGATATGAGGGGAAGAACTGGACCTCATCCAGTGCGAGATTCACCAAGCTAATCAACGTATGGGGCAAAGATTTCGAGCCACTTTTCCCGCCAAGCAAAACGAACAATCACCATGGGGGCCGGATGGATGCGAAAAATAGCAAAAATAGATAGTCGGTGACATATTTGGAGACCAAAAAGTGTACTGGAAAGGAAAGCAGATCCGTAGTAAATGGGGAAAAACATTTTAATCCACAATGCATAGACTAACAACCACATCCCATATTCAGTATCGTTTAACAAAATCAATCCGAATGTGTCGGTTTTGCTTCCTAATCAATCAACAGCATGTGGCAAGGATCACGGATTTGACTCACGCATTCCATCAAACACTTGGTGAGCATCTCAGGAAAAAGACTCAATGTAACACTGCACCACAATCCAAATACTTCTTTCTTTGCACACAGGGTTTGATTCATCAAGGAAGAAAATGATTTCAATCCTGGTCTCTTCCCAGACATACACCAGCGTCAACTTCAAACTAAATCTTCACTCATGAAATGACCGAAAGAAATGTTCCAAAACCAACCTTACCGAGGTGGGATATTCAACCACGACTGCTGAGTAAAACTCGTCCAAAGAGGTTCAGGTAAGCGTCGATCAACGAACTTGAGATCCATACATGGAGATCGAGCGGGACTTGACAGCTTCGGAGTTTTCGCCTACAAAACAAGGCAAGGCAACGCTTCTCCCAATACTTCACAGAAACAAGAGATCCACAGTGACAAGCAATAATTGAATGCCGGAACCGGGACTCCAAGTACGCCGGCTACAGTGATCAGTGTCGATGATGGAAATGGCTTCGGGTAAAAGGCTCAACTCCCTCGGATGGATTGAATGTAAAAACAGAGGATAACAGAGCTTCTGGGCCATGGCAAGGAATGGTCGCGAGTGATGACGGAAGACGTCCGACTGGGAAGGACGGAGTCCGAAAATCTCCCGGTGCTCTCAAAATTTGGTTTTCATCCCCGCTCTGTGTTTTTCCTTCTAGAGTAATTTCTATCTCACTTTCTTGCCTCACTCTCTTTCTCTGTGACATTCCCCCAAAACACGATACTCTGTCCCGTCTTGCTCAGAAAAAAACCGACATTCCCTCCTTCGTGTCGCGTCCTCTGTGCGAGCGGTTACGGAGAGAGAGAGAGAGAGAGGTCTGAGAGAGAATGCCCGATGATGAAGAAGACGATGAATATTATCTGGTCTCCTCCTCAAGTTCTGGAGGGCAGGATACTGTATATGGAAGAAGATCTCTTATCTTTTTTTTTTTTTTTTTTTGTCACGTTGTTGTCCCCAATCCCCCTTGAGGATGCTGAAATGGGCAGATTTTATAGATGGGCCAGAGTTGCGGGAACAGGGCCATATGAATTGATGGATAGGGCTTTTTTTTTTCTTTTTCTCCTTCTCATTTTTAAATATTTTTTTATCACTTAAATGCATATCTGATTTATCCACTAAAATTCAAGCGTCAATACCTGTGTGTCCAGTAAAGCTCATGGTGACATGTAAAATTGCGAAAGTTGTTAATCAAATGTATCCATCTCATTCTCAACCCAATTTTGATAAACTTTATCCCAATGTCTTATCTTCTATAGACATTAGATGGCATCTTATTGTTCACGTGCTGCTCTTAGTTTCTTAGGATTATGTACAGCAAGTAAGACATTGTTTCGATTTTATACCAATTCAAATCTCTGCATTATGTGTTATGTTTACACTATTGAATATGTGGTAACAAGATCGAATCATGATTCAATTTTTTTGTTCTATTCCCATTAAGTGGTTTTGTGACGTCCACACATTATATGTATGAAAGGTTCTGGCCTATGAGCTTGGTAATAACAAGTAGTGTTATTTGACATCCATGCTTTTAACTTTTCTTGAGAAGTAGAGGTTGCATAACTCTTTTTAGCCGTGGTTTCGACTAACAACTTTGAAAGCCGCAAGAAGCCACTTCTTCGACCGACTATTTTTATCCAATTCCTTCGGCCAGCTTTCCGGAAACAAGCCACTTCTTCAGCCGCAAGATGATCAACACGGTCTAATTTATTTGCAGGACTAAAATAAAATTTTGACGGCTTCACCTAAGAAATATTCCTCATGCGAGTCGAGCGAAGACTTGCAAACATAATTAACGTAAGACGGGGTGTTCCTTGCACTTCAAAGACTTGCAAAAAACAATTTAATCTCCTTGAGACTCCAAACTACCACTTTTCATGCAAATATTTTCATTAAAAGACTACTACACTTTATTTCCATAAGAGATAAATTTTCTCAAACTATCCTTGAGAATTATACAGCTAGGTCTATGTTGACACTAGATTAATTTTGTTGATCATAAAATGCACTCACATATTTTATTCATTATTTGGAAGTAAATTATTGTATTTAAGTATTTTCTTACAGGATTTTGGAAAATGGCCAAAAAAAAAAAAAAACAAAGATCATCCTTAATCTACAACATAGGGCTGCGTACCCAGCCAATTTACCTTTTGGACGACAGCTTTCCAGTAGTTTTGAATATGGATTTGTCCGCCCAATCCAGCTGATGTCTAGCCATTTACCCTCTTGTAATCCTGAAGATCCCGAACATGAAAAGAGGCAGAGAGCACTTTGATACTTTAGAGCAGTTAGGGGCTGTAGGCAAGTGGATTTTCAAAGAAATGAATCCCATCATAACATAGGCTATAACATATGATCTTTCCACAATATATATATTAGATAGACTCATTTTATTATCACTTAAATATATTGTATTAGTCGCAATATTTTTTTTTTCTTTTGAGTTTTTTATTTTTGGGGCTCAGCCGCTCAAGGATGGATTAGTGCCGTGGTGCTGGTGATAAAGCGACCCAAAAACAGATTACAAGCCAATAGTCTGTGGCTTCTTCAGGCGGGCTTCGCTTCTTAAGGAACATCCCTAGTTGCCCACAGACAAATTACATTTTTATGATTTAAACTTTTGAGCAGAAATCCTTAACAAATAATGTAAAAACAGGTAGATGAGATTCAATGTGGCCATATTATGTTTTTCTGTGACATGATTGGCTTATAGCAAAGGGTAGTACTTGCAGTATACCCCGTACAATCCCCACACCCAACAGACGGAACATGGAGAGCTAAAGCCCTCGTAACTCCATGTACTTTCTCTTTGCTCTGACCAAGCCCACGACCGAGGCAACCTGCATTGGTATGATGAGTTATTAATTTTTCCATAACAACACTAACTTGGATCTAAGATATTATTTCTAATGGCACATTTCTAAATAGCTCGGTGACTCACTATTGAGTTTGGGTTCTACAAATTCCTCAAATACTAGGTGACATGCTACAGTAAAAGTGGGCCTACATTGGCAAGTTGCTTAATCCAATGATATTTTTACTAACTTCGATTTTATCCGTAATGGCAAATTCCTTATTTTAGTGATAGCTAACTGGTTGTGAGCGGACTATGTGGGTAAGTTACTAATTTCACTGCTAAGTTTATGCTTTAAGTGGTAATTTCCACATATGATAATTTACTTTGAGAAAAAAATCACGAAAAATCACAAATTTTGTCTAAAGTGACAAATTTACCTCAAATGTTTTTTTTTTTTTTTTTTTTTTTGTGACATGAAAAACTCTGAACTTTGCCAACCCCGAACTTTGACAATCGTGACACATTTATCCCAAACTTTTTTTTTTTTTTATGACACAAAAAACCCTAAACTTCCGTCAATGTGACACATTTACCTTAAACCATAGGGCATTTTGGTCTTTTTACTTTTTAAATTTTTTTTTCTTCTTCTTCTCTCTTTCCTTCACCGACCATGGCGGAAGGAAGCCAATGTTCGGCAAGGGCTGCCCTCGCCGGCATCGGGCGAGGGTCACCCTCACCGGGCTAGCTAGGGCTGCCCTTCTTGCGTAAGGCGAGGGCGGCTCGACATCGGCGGGGGCAACCCTCGCTTGACGTTGGCGAGGGCCTCCCTTGCTAGGCCCTCGCTAGGCCCTCACCCGACGCCGGTGAGGGAGGCCCTCGCCCAACCCAATCGAGGGCTGCTCTCACCCGATGCTAGCGAGGGTAGTCCTCACCGAATGTATGCGAAGGGAAGAGAGAAGAAGAAGAAAAAAAAAAAAAAAAAAAAAAAAAAGGAAAAACAGAAAAAATGAGTCAAAAATGCCTTTGATGGAGTAAATGTGTCACGTTTGAAAGTTTGGAGTTTTTCATGTCACAAAAATTTTTTTGAGGTAAATTTGTCACTTTGGGCAAAATTTGGAGTTTTTGGTGGTCTTTTCCCATTTACTTTCCACTCAAAGTTGGCAAATTCCTTATTTCAGGTGATTCCTTGCTACCTTTTAAAAAATGAAATTATGTCGGTGAGTTATTAGTTTCATTGGTAAATTACTATGTTCGGCATTAATTTTTGTTTTAAGTGATAAATCTATGAAAAGGTTGATTGTTAATTGTCGCATTTCTTGTTGATAAATTACTATGAGTTTACTTGAATAATAGGTTGCTAGTTATATGATTTTACCAATAGGATAAATCTACGAGCCATATTAGGAAATTAACCATGCTCGAGCATTGTTCCTGGTAGCCGTAGGTGCAATTATGATAAAATGATCTGGAGTCCAGTTAAAAGTACTCGCTGCTCATGACTATTACAAAAGATAAACTAATGCCATGGAAATCAGTAAACAATATGTAGCTAAGCATGTTGTGCAGAACATGACATTTATTAGTGACATCATGATGCGATTGACAAGGAAAAATCAAACATCTCGAGATACTTGGTGTTTACCTTCTCTTTGCAATTAATGGATCTTGTAAGCTTAAAGTGGAGATCACCCTTTGCTTGAAATACAACACAATATGCTACTCCTAGAATCTTATTATATGAGTCCTTTGAAGTTACAAAAGATATATGACCCTCGGGAAGCAACCACTTTGGTGTCTCTCCTCCAAGTAGAATAACTTGGCAATATATTTTGTGATGAAATATCTATCATAGATGTAGATTGTTAGTTTTTTGAAATTAGCACCTAAAAAGAGGAGTTTCAATGAGTCAAGTGGGCAGTCCTATAGTTTAGATATACTTAGCAATAGCATTATAGAGATTTTTTTTTTTTTGGATACTTAATTGGTGGAAACTAGACATGTTTTATTGGAGATTTTGCAATTGCATGAACATGTATTATTAAAGTTTTTCACTGGGTGATCCTTGTAATTCAACAAAGTGAACAAGAGTTCCATAAATAAAGAGAATATCCTCTGCGTCACCTTATAGAACCTCCACTACATATACATGTAGAATCACTTTCCATATGTTTGGTTTTTTTATTAGCCCGCCAATTCAGGATTTTCAGCCTTTTACGATACAAAAACACTCAATGCAGCCAACATGTACATGACTCCATATTAAACAGAGAGGGAGGGAGGGAGGGAGTCTAACCTCAACAATCTCAGCGTCACATAAGTTGGAGGGAATTCTACTTAGAGATTTGCAAACGCCTGCCCATAGTGTTATCTATTTCACTAGAGAGAGAGAGAGAGAGAGAGAGAGAGAGTAAATCTCAAGTGGGAACCCACAAACCATGACCAATCCTTTGACAACTAATTTATGACATCAAATTAAGCTAACATATGGAATCTTATGTAGAGGCGGTGGAAGGTCATGAATCTCTTCTAGTAATCACTTATTAGGAAGTGGTGGTTGATTAATCGTTTTAAAAAAAAAATAGTTTGCATGTGACAATTCAATGAGTCAAACTATTGAAAACTTGTTTTTCCAATCCTTTGGGTCTTTTAATAACCTAATAAGCATCAATTTAGTGGAGTTGTCGAAGAAATAGATAAGGAAAGTGAGCAGTTACGGGAGGAATCAATCAGTTATGTGAGGATGTGAGGAAGAGTCCAAAGAAAGAGGAAAGGAAATCAAGCAATTATCAAAGTGAGCTTCATAAAAAGTATGTAAACTTCAATGTTGTTGATCCATCACTACATCATGAAGATCAAGAACTTCATGGAATTGGCCTTTGAGGATAGTCTTTTCCAACAAAGGGAGAATGACATTGGAAGTATCTGTATCTATATTGGAAGATTTCAAAATCCTCTCTTGTGATTTCCATAATAGGTATAGTATGTTCTCTTGATCCTCTCTTGTGATTTTAGACACAAAGAGATTCCTAGAGTTCATTAGTGATCAAGGGAGTATTGTATCCTTGGAGTGGCTTGACCAAGATGATGATTTGGTTAAGGGAGACCTAGGTTATTTAATCTCATCCTTGTCCTTCCTATCCTTCGCAGTGGGGTTTTCTACCTCACTAAGATTAAACAACCTTTTTCCTAATTTTTTAATTTAACCCAATCTGACGTCAATGGGATTGACAAGCATGACAGGAAAATTGAAGGACCAAAAAGTATGTCTCATATTAGGCACATAAAGAGAAAATTTAAGGGACTTTTTACATATATAGTACTATATGCACACGTGTTAAGTGTATGCACAAAATTTATATTTGAAAAAATGAGCAAAACCACTAAATTAGAAGTACTTAATGGAAAGAAATTGTTTTTTTTTTTTTTTTTTGGTAAGGTCTTAATGGAAAGAAATTGTTGATAAAATATACACTACACAAACACATATAGAAAAAGTTAGTGGAAAAAGAAAGACTTTTCAAGATTTCAATAAAAAAACTTGTCGTCAAAGAGAAAAGGTTCAGATTTTGATATTGAAACATAAGAGAGGTCAAATAAACTTGGCTTAGTCTGTAATCTCCCATATATACTAATTCGCGACTTATAATTCGAATTTTTAATTGACAAATCATTTTCATTTATGAGTCACCATTAATCATTGTGATAGGTAGATTAGAAACTTAAGTAAAACATTAGAAGAAATACTTTACTTCTGCAACTAGAGAAATTAATAAATTAGAATCGAGACTTTGATTACTCTAATTAATCGATTATTGCCCTTCCGCGATCTAATTTTGTTTAGATTTTGAGATTTGATGATTTTTTTGAAGGATTTTTATGCAATTTTAGAAGAAATATATTCGAAACCATTTTTAGGCCTTTCCATAATTTTAAAAAAGAAATTAAAATAACAATATAATATAAACTGACCTGGTCGGCCAGACCACGAGTGCCCGATTCGGATCCGCCCCGGCCGACCTGGGTCACGCCTCCGGATGGCCAGAGAAGAGCTCGCCCCCAATTGTCCTTCCAAATTTTTGACATTTCTACTTTTAACTTTCTTTCTCCTTCCCTCTCTCTTGTCCTGTTCTCTGCGTGTGGTCGGCCTAAAGTAGAGAGTCCCCACTTTTTGTACTTTTTTTTTTTTGGACAAGCCCACTTTTTGTACTTTATTGAGCAAGAGACAATAGAAAGACCCCTTCTTTTTAATTCTATACTCTTGTTGCTCCTCCCCCTTTTGTTTACTTTTCTTGTTCTTTTTATTCCCTTCTCTTCACCCCGCACGTCTCTTGCCCATCTCCCCTCTCGCCCTCGCGACCTCGCAGAAGCATTCTTGCTTCAAGTTCTCCCCGAGGGCCAAGAACAACAGCGGATGCAGACCATTAAAAGGACTCGAGCTCTAATCAAAATAGTTTATTCTTCAAATTTATATATTTATTTGGTGGTATAAACACTGATATTGCTCTCTTATTCTTCAAATTTATATTTTTATTTGTTGACGCTTAAATTTTTACTAAAAATTTAGGTTTAAATTGCACAAGAAGAAGAAGAAGAAGAAGAAGAAGAAGAATTTTTTCCTATTAATAGTATGTCTTGAGTTTGAGCTTATAAAATAAAGTTTCCTAATTTGAATAAGTTTCCTAGTTTGAAAGTTTTCTACTTTAGATCTTTTTTTCCTATATTAGAAGTGAGTCTTCTTGGTGCAGACTATCCAAGATATGGCTTCTTCGTGAAATTACATCTTGAAGTAATTTGAGAATGTTAAAGCCAATTACAATTTTATGTCAAAGTTTGTAAATTCCTTGATGCGAGTTGTTGTAAATTAATGCCAAAATAATTGGACTTTAAAATTAAATCAATGTGAAATCACTAAAGAAATTACGATAAATAATAAATAAAACTAGACAATTATGTGGACCAATCCAAGTATTAGTACTTATTTTATGGGGAGAGTCAATGATAAATAATTCAATAATCAATTAAAAATTAAAGAGTTATAATTGTTCCCATACTTGAGTATTTTTCAAATCTAGATTACCCCCAAACCTCATATCATTTACAGATAAAATTACTCAATTTGACGTAGAACTCATGGCACAAAATCACCCTATGTTCAAGCTCTCGTGCATGACTAAAACAAGAGCTCATTACGGCTGATCCGAGAAGCGTATGTATACCCTTTTGCCTATCTGCGGCTTTGAAGAATGACGGTCACTGAACGACAAAAGACAAACACCTTTTGTATGATCATAAATAAGGGAATTTTAGACCTCCACTGTTGTATTTCTTTATGTGGTCAAATCAAAACACTTTTTTTTTTTTTTTTTTTTGGATAAAGACCAAATAATGGAAAAGACCAATTAACAGAGATGTCCTCCCCTTTTTGTTTTACCTTCTCGTAGGAGTTGCATTGAAGTAGCCAACCTTGGTATTTATCGCCGGCAAACATAAACAAAAATGATTGATTACATCATGTCAACATAATAGTCAACATCAGCAGTGACACAAAATATTATTCTCAAACAAGGGATAATTTCGCTTGATGAATTCAATTTTTGCAAGAGTGCCCATCAAGAAATATTTTATGTGATTAGAATGCGAAAACATATGAGCCATTAGATCAACTCAATCCTTAGGAAAGTTTATGTATTACAAGCAATGTTGGAGTTGCATTGTTAAGAAAAATCATGAAATATACCGATAATTACTCGTCGATAGCGTGATCGTTGAAGTAAATGTACTAAGGATATAAGATTAGAAAATTTTGCGAGAACTTCCAATTGTTTGTGATTTCTCGAAAAGTTTTTCAATGCTAAAAGTCCCAGACTCATGAGAACTTTGAGGAAATCTACTTTCCTTGGACAAATGCCACTAACATTGTCACCTAAAGTTACAAGGACTTTACATGAGGTGCCATCATCGATATGATTTACTAGTCCAAATATAGATACCATCACTTACGAGTTGTTGAAGGAATTTACTGTGCTATTGGATAATTATTGAGTGACAAGATCATCAAGATATAAACTCTACAATTAAGTTACTGATCTTAAGAGAAGGTTATTAACTACAAGCACCGTAATGATCACGAGGACTGCACGGGACTTACATAGTTTGAAAAATAATTACGATCCACAAATACCAAATACTGTCAGTTAAAAATAATTTCGATCCGCAGGCTTCTTCGGCTAAAGGAATGGCATCTCCGGAGAAGCATTCAAGACCCGACTCGGACGATGAGAAATATGCCAGCAAAAATCAAAGAAAACGCCAATTTAGTCTTGGTTTTAATGATTTCATAACGAATAGAGTACAAAAAAATAACATGCATCTTGCAAAAATCGAATTCGATTTTTCATCGAGACATTCCGTCGAATAGTTCATGTGCAGTTCGGAATACCACCTCTAGGTTTGAAAGCTAGTAGACCAAACCTAGCTCCCTTCCATCAGATAAGTGTACCTAGCCATTAACTCAGCGTCCAGTATAATAGACTTTCTTTGTTTCTCGAAGACAGTAGTGAAGATTTCTCCTTTTTTTTATGTCTGAATGCTGTTGTGCAATGATCAAGCACTTGAATCCAGAAAAAGTAGAAAGGAAAAGAAGCGAGGCAAGAGAGGGTCTGACACATATGCACTTTCTGCTGGATCTGATGGAGGGCCACCTGATATGGGGGCTCTTTGGGTCTGATCTTTCGCCAATGTATGTGCACCATCATCTATTGAATTTCATATATTTGATCAGATTAGACAAAAATATTTCTATCTATATTAGCATTTATTTGATGCATGCATCTATACGTTGGTCTTTGGCACTTTCTAATTTTCCAACTGTTGTCAAATTTAGAAAGATCTACAGGTACAAATTTTTCAATAGTGTTACTTTTCTTGAATAGTCTACCCATTTGATGCATTTTATATAGGCAATTGTAATTTGGAGATTCTTTGTAAACATAATTGATGCACATGCGCATAATACCTACCCTGGTAGATTTGTTGGCATTGGCGTAGGTGAGTTTGGTCAGCAACCAAAGGGGGAAGAAGATAAGGAGATTCAACTATTGCTGTCCCAAGGCTAAATCTTTTCATGAATATAAAAGAGATGTTCACATGAATTTGTCAAGTGATGGTTTAATTTTTAAATTCCCTTCCAAAGTATTGGTTTTGCTTTAATTGTAGATTGGGGTTCCTCTGAAGATGTCATTCTTTTCCCCTTTATTTCTTTGACAAGAAATGCACTAAGCATTAGTGCACACGACTTCTTGTAATTAATGAAATATGTCTAGATCCAAAATGCACCTAAGCTTCATCTACAAGGATCCAAAAGCAATCCATTTGTAGTTGGAGATGACATAGATATTACATATGCTAGCTCCTCCATTCAAATTGGTGCAGGATTCTAACATTAAACAACTTTTGATTGTTATGTTTGGTTAGTTAGGCAAAAAAAATAAAAAATAAAATTGCCTTGTAGATCTTTTGTCGTTGTCGTTGGTTGTTATATCATCATAACGTCATTTACGAATTATAGTCTCCAAAGATTATAAGTGATGGATAATTGTAGATATCATGAGCATCTGTGAAGTTTTAGCAAGGATTTTCCAATTATCCCACGATTTAAATCCTAAATTTTTCTCAATATTTTTGTGGAATTGCATTGTGTCAAATGCGGTTTGTCCAGTCCTCAAGACTTCATCATTGCATCCACGAGGGAGCGGGGAGAGTCAAATTTTAAGCAAAGAACTGATGCTAAAAGTAGTCTATAACTCGAACTTCTCTCTGGAGCAATTTTTGAGGTTACATACTATTTTTCTTGGCTTGCCTCAAATATAAATCTTTTCATTCCCTATTAGCAACAACATAGAGCGGATGTTAGTACCATGCTATCCTCTATCTTCGAAGGCTGGTACCTTATTAGTCTTGTGTACTACTTTGACCCAAAATGGGAAATAAAAAGTTGTTACTTCTTTATCTAACAGCTTAACAAGCATTGCATCTTACATGGTGATGTTTGTTCTAATTATGTAGGTAGTTAAGAGATCTCGTTAAGCTAATAAAACTCAGATGTGTAGATTGATTTATTCCATGTAAGAATTGAAAAACATTTGCTACTTTTGCAAGATAGCAAGGCATGCCTTGTGAGCCCCGTTTGCATTTAAATGGTGATCGAACATATGGGAGGGCACAATTGCTAAATAATATGGGCGAATGTAGACATTACGAGAACTTTAATGCAATAAAAGCATTTGTGGCTTGACCTACGCCGTAATGTTCTGCCGATGCCTAGCCCCATGAGTGAACTTTCCCAATCATGCACTGTTGTCGAACGAGCTGGTCAACCCGTGTGTCTTCATTGTCATTGAGAAGGTAGTCTGTAAAAGCCAATACACCAAACCTAGGTCCCTTCCATGAGATAAGTGTACCTAAGCCACTAACTTATTGTCTAGAATAATAGACTTTCTTATTAAATACTTTGATAAAGTTCCGATTTACAATAATTGATATAATTGTTAGCCGTGTATTTAAGGTCTGTCTTGTGGTTATCTTCAACCATTTTCAGGTCATGAATGAGAAGAATTTTAATAGTAAATACATTATGCGTTATTTTCAAATACTTTATGAATTTTTTAAATTTTTACAAATTTTCTGGATTTTTTATTTTTTAATGACTATTTTAGTTTATTGTTATTTTTTGATTTTTATATTTTTGAATTCAAACAAGGATTTCGGGCTGGCTCTGGTCTAGCAGGCCTGGGCCATGGACACGAATGGGCTTATTCAAAACAAGCCCATTCTATTAGAAATCACCAAGCCCATTGCGTTGAAATTAAGGAGCACTAAATTCACACGGCCCATTCACGCTTCCTTCCTCTCTTCTTATCTAATTTTCTCCTCTTTATTAATTTTTCTTTTCCTATTTACCCTTTCTCTTCCCTTCCACTGTTCATCATCTTCTTCCCGCGAACGACTTCTTCCCTGCGACCTCCTTTTCAACCTAATCCCACCATTGTCCGATGGGCCCTCGCCGGCGCTCAGGTCACTGCCAAGCCACCACCCGGCGTCGGTCGTTCAGTCCGACAACGCCAGTCACCGCCGGCCATCACTTGGTCGCCCGTCGTCTCTCTCGCGGGCCATAACCGAACCTCAACGGCGACTTTAATGTCACCGAAACACGTAATACAAAAACTGCATCCATTCTAAGAGAAACAGGCACACATATGGAGTGGATGGGAAACTAAATACGGTGGCCTCCAACCGTGGGCTTCTCCGGCTAAAGGAATGGCATCTCCGGCGAAGCGCTCACGGCCAGACTCGGACGATGAGAAATATGCCACCAAAAACTTAAAGAGAACGCCGATTCGGTCTCGTCTTAGTGATTTCATAACGAATAGAGAACAAAAATTAACATTACGAGCATCTCGCTAAAATTGAATTCGATTTTTCATCGAGACATTCCGTCGAACAGTTCATGTGCAGTTCGGAATACTGCCTTTAGGTTCGAGCTTGCTGTGAAGAACGACGGCGAGGAACGGCGACGCCGGAAGGTCACGAGGGTGATGAGGCGGACCACCGACAAGCCGAAAGAATTCTCTCCTCTCGGTTTCAGATTTCTCTTCCAAACACCTCCGGCTCCACCCCTCCGAACCGATCCCCCCCTCCTCTCTCTCTCTCTCCTTCTTTTTCCTCTTTCGTTTCTGCTCCATCCTTACCATTTCAAGAAGAACAAATTGAACTCCTAACGGGATAGCAAATATCTTATCCGTATTCCGCCCCGTGTATAGTTTCGATCTATTATTTAAATTATATACAAACTTATTCGAATCTCGCCGCTCTAAATAACAAATACGATAAAACACTATCATACCTGGACTTTTCCGATCCAACAAAAATACTCATACTCATTAAGTCTTTTGTCTTCATTATTAGCCAATGAGTTACTCTCATTGGGTTTTATTGTATTTTCTCCATCCTCGTTAGGATGTACCTAGACGCCGTTGACCTGTCTCTACATCACCATTGTCAATCTGCTCCGAAGTTAACGTCACGCGGTAAGCCTTACGAAGATTTCTTCATTGGGGAGCCGCTTTGCCCCTCCTTCCATTTGTTAATTTGGCGGAAGATGGTGAAGCGGTCCTGGCTCCACTTCGTTGACTCGACGACCTTCCCTGAATAAGATTGTGCTTGGCCGAGTCCAGTCCTCATGTTCCTCCATCTACGGTTCGCACTCTGTCTCTCCTCGAGCCGGCCTTTGTCTCGGTCCTGCGTTCGTAGTATAAAAAAGCCGGCAGTTGTTGTTCTTGGGCCGTCGCGTTCAAGCTTTCTTGGCTCGCCGGTTCTTCTTCTTCGTCTTCTCGTGCAGAGGTGATTGAGCTTCGCGGCCATGGCGTCTCAGGAGCGTCTGGAGAGTCTGCAAGCCCGCAAGAATTACAGGAATATCTGGCGCACTGACCTCGTGCACACCATTCAGGCCGACACTCCTGTACGGTTCCTTTTTCTGCCTCTCTGTTCCAATACTTGGTCGTTTCTCAAAAGGAAATGATTGTAATGCGTCATCTGATTCTCTTCCTTTTCTCTGATGGGGTTGCTCTGCTTCTCGTTGCATGTGACCGCAGTCTGCTGCTTCGCCACGTGGTGGTAAGTTGTTCTCAATTTGTTGATCTGAGATAATTCTTGATTGCTGGAATTGGATTTGTTTCGGTGTTTACGAGCAGAGTAGCTTTACGATTAGAATGTTGTTAGGACAACGAGATTGTGTTCCATCACAAAGCCGATGTTATGATGAAAATTTCATAGAAACATGGATTTTCGGAAGAAAAATAGGAAAACGAACAGTTTACATGTCCCCTTTGGGACTATGGATTGAGCTAAGATGATCTGATGGCGTTTTTCTGCAATTTTTCTTCAACAATCAAATAAAGAGAGAGATAGTGTGTGTGAAGAAAATCAATCTGATTCATGTCCACTTATACGGTTCCACCAAAGCACACTTGGCGGTGATCCCGCTACCTAAGCATTTTCGAACGAGTTTGGTCTTCCTGGAAGATGCTTCCACAAAAGCATATAACTTCACATAGATTAGGTTCCTTGCAAGCTTACATGGTGTCGGCCCATACGGCATTCGTCTCCATCTTCTTCGCTCGGCGATCCTCGCTCTGGTGTTCGAGTGCGTCTCCAGGCAGCGAATCTCTGCCTCGCTCGATCATTTCCGGCGGCATTGATCGTTTTCTCTCCGCAGCGATGGTGCAGAAGCAGCACCACAAGTCGAACGCCAAGAAGCAGCCTCACGTAAGCCATGTCCTTCGCTTCTCATGGTTGTTGCAGTTTGCATCTATTTGGGCACTCGTGACTATTGCTTGCTCTTCGATCTCCTAACAAATTCTAAAGTTTCAATTGCTGTGATAATCTGTTTGTTGTGGCGAGGCCTCTGAAATTGAGCTTTCGTGGAGGTGTTTTTGGCTAAGTTCTTGGTTGGAGTGTTCGTCGGTGGTTTTTCAGAATCTGAGTGGACGTGAATGTAGTATGCGTTGATGAACAGGTCAAAAAGCAGGGTAAGCAAGTGGATAACACGCAGTTCCGAGCTCAGCTTGATGCTCTGGGCCTGAAAATTGTCCAGGTGACTGCAGATGGTAATTGCTTTTTCAGGTGTGTGTTCCTTGTTAGAAAAAGATCACCGTATTGTTCATGATTTTGTTGAATGTTTCCAGGGTTTGATTTTTTTTGTTGTTGTTGTTAGATAACAGTATTCCTCTCTGTTTTGGAAGATTTATGGTATGCTCATTGCATTACTGCTCTGTCGTCAGAACACAACACAGTGCATTTTATGGTACACTGGTTCTGGAACACTATCATCGATCTACTAGAAATTCCTCTGTTGGAAAAATTATTGCATTTCGTATAACGTATCATTCTGCTTGAGACACTGCATCTGGAAATATATCTTGAAGAAGAGCTCTAATTCTCAGGGAATGTAGCTCTTTTAACTTGGTCTCAAGGATATTAGATCGACTTTTCCGTTATCCAACTAAGTAACTTCATAAAATTCTATCACTATGGTATCGCTATCGTACAACGCCTAGAGAAAGGAACCATGTTCCTCATTCCTGTTTTCATTCCACATATTTGAATTATGCATCGTCCAGGTAATCTTGCAGTCTTGTATGGAGCTTTTTGTTTATAGGAACGCCTTTGCTATGGTTGGAATTTTCATAGTTGTCCACTCTTGTTAATCAGGGCCCTTGCAGATCAGTTGGAAGGCAATGAAGATGAACATGGGAAGTACCGGAGTATGGTTGTTCAGTACATATTGGTATGTGGAGTGCAGATTTCTCTTTTTCAAACTGTAGGAATTATGTGTGCAGGGGTTTTTTTACATGGTGATGTTGTCCTCATTTGTATTAGTCCTCAGTGATCCGAATCTAAACTTTATTTGGTGCATTTTGTTCTTGAACTTTTTCTGTAAGTATTGATGGATCTCACACTTATATAGACACTGAAATAGCATGCCTTTGGAAGAAAAAACCAAGTTAAAATGTGTATTATACATTGAAGCATACATTTCTGCTGCCAATGGTTATTCCTGGTGATATTCAGCTCAGTCACGGTTGCATAGAGTTTTACCAACACAAGGATCACCTGAGCAATTTGACATTCTTATTTTACTAGAGAGGAAAACCTTTTGACTGGCTTGTGGCAGCCAAGCGTTCATAGCGACGTTGCTTTTGATCCTTCGATGTCGGCTCTTCCTATCATTGTGGAAGCAGAATTCACCAAGTGTTGGATTGTTCACCCACCAATAGGGAACGTGAGTGGGTTTGGACCGTCGTGAGAGACAGGTTAGTTTTTACCCTACTGATGATAGTGTCACAATAGTAATTCAACCTAGTACGAGGAACCGTTGATTCGCACAATTGGTCATCGCGCTTGGTTGAAAAGCCAGTGGCGCGAAGCTTCTGCGCTGGGATTATGACTGAACGCCTCTAAGTCGAATCCAGCCAGAAGTGACGCATAAGCTCGCCGCTCGATTGCCGACCTGCAGTAGGGGACTTGTTCCCCCAAGGGCACGTGTCGTTGGTGAAGCTCTCGCGGTGGATGAACCGCGTGGGCCGCCTTTGAAGCACAATTCCTATTGAGCGATGAGTAGAATCTTTGCAGACGACTTAAATACGCGACGGGGTATTGTACTTGATACGGCATGTCACTACCGTGTCCCGGTCAAGGGCACGATCGATGTCACGTGGATCGATCTTGGGTTGAGCAGGGATCGGTCATGGTCCATGCCTCGGCCGCGGGGATCGATCATGGATCAACCCTTGCAGCGTGCGGATCGATCGTGGGTCGATCCCGGTCGAGCAGGATCGGTCCCTCGCACCGTGCGGATCGACCTTGGATCGATCGGATCGATCCATGCACCGTGCCGTGCGGATCGATCGTGGATCGATCCCGGTCGATCCCGGTCCGAGCGGGATCGGTCCCTCGCACCGTGGGATCGATCCCGGTCGAGCGGGATCAGTCCCTGCACCGTGCGGATCGATCCCGGTCGAGCGGGATCAGTCCCTGCACCGTGCGGATCGATCCCCGGTCGAGCGTGATCGGTCCCGGTCGAGGG